>CM063142.1:17662500-17702597 GCA_031885435.1 Passerculus sandwichensis | reverse complement strand
TCCCTAACCCTAACCCCTAACCCTAACCCTAACCCTAACCCTAACCCTAACCCTAAACCCTAACCCTAACCCTAACCCTAACCCTAACCCTAACCCTAACCCTAACCCTAACCCTAACCCTAACCCTAACCCTAACCCTAACCCTAACCCTAACCTAACCCTAACCCTAACCCTAACCCTAACCCTAACCCTAACCCTAACCCTAACCCTAACCCTAACCTAACCCTAACCCTAACCCTAACCCTAACCCTAACCCTAACCCTAACCCTAACCCTAACCCTAACCCTAACCCTAACCCTAACCCTAACCCTAACCCTAACCCTAACCCTAACCCTAACCTAACCCTAACCCTAACCCTAACCCTAACCCTAACCCTAACCCTAACCCTAACCCTAACCCTAACCCTAACCCTAACCCTAACCCTAACCCTAACCCTAACCCTAACCCTAACCCTAACCCTAACCCTAACCCTAACCCTAACCCTAACCCTAACCCTAACCCTAACCCTAACCCTAACCCTAACCCTAACCCTAACCCTAACCCTAACCCTAACCCTAACCCTAACCCTAACCCTAACCCACCTAACCCTAACCCTAACCCTAACCCTAACCCTAACCCTAACCCTAACCCTAACCCTAACCCTAACCCTAACCCTAACCCTAACCCTAACCCTAACCCTAACCCTAACCCTAACCCTAACCCTAACCCTAACCCTAACCCTAACCCTAACCCTAACCCTAACCCTAACCCTAACCCTAACCCTAACCCTAACCCTAACCCTAACCCTAACCCTAACCCTAACCCTAACCCTAACCCTAACCCTAACCCTAACCCTAACCCTAACCCTAACCCTAACCCTAACCCTAACCCTAACCCTAACCCTAACCCTAACCCTAACCCTAACCCTAACCCTAACCCTAACCCTAACCCTAACCCTAACCCTAACCCTAACCCTAACCCTAACCCTAACCCTAACCCTAACCCTAACCCTAACCCTAACCCTAACCCTAACCCTAACCCTAACCCTAACCCTAACCCTAACCCTAACCCTAACCCTAACCCTAACCCTAACCCTAACCCTAACCCTAACCCTAACCCTAACCCTAACCCTAACCCTAACCCTAACCCTAACCCTAACCCTAACCCTAACCCTAACCCTAACCCTAACCCTAACCCTAACCCTAACCCTAACCCTAACCCTAACCCTAACCCTAACCCTAACCCTAACCCTAACCCTAACCCTAACCCTAACCCTAACCCTAACCCTAACCCTAACCCTAACCCTAACCCTAACCCTAACCCTAACCCTAACCCTAACCCTAACCCTAACCCTAACCCTAACCCTAACCCTAACCCTAACCCTAACCCTAACCCTAACCCTAACCCTAACCCTAACCCTAACCCTAACCCTAACCCTAACCCTAACCCTAACCCTAACCCTAACCCTAACCCTAACCCTAACCCTAACCCTAACCCTAACCCTAACCCTAACCCTAACCCTAACCCTAACCCTAACCCTAACCCTAACCCTAACCCTAACCCTAACCCTAACCCTAACCCTAACCCTAACCCTAACCCTAACCCTAACCCTAACCCTAACCCTAACCCTAACCCTAACCCTAACCCTAACCCTAACCCTAACCCTAACCCTAACCCTAACCCTAACCCTAACCCTAACCCTAACCCTAACCCTAACCCTAACCCTAACCCTAACCCTAACCCTAACCCTAACCCTAACCCTAACCCTAACCCTAACCCTAACCCTAACCCTAACCCTAACCCTAACCCTAACCCTAACCCTAACCCTAACCCTAACCCTAACCCTAACCCTAACCCTAACCCTAACCCTAACCCTAACCCTAACCCTAACCCTAACCCTAACCCTAACCCTAACCCTAACCCTAACCCTAACCCTAACCCTAACCCTAACCCTAACCCTAACCCTAACCCTAACCCTAACCCTAACCCTAACCCTAACCCTAACCCTAACCCTAACCCTAACCCTAACCCTAACCCTAACCCTAACCCTAACCCTAACCCTAACCCTAACCCTAACCCTAACCCTAACCCTAACCCTAACCCTAACCCTAACCCTAACCCTAACCCTAACCCTAACCCTAACCCTAACCCTAACCCTAACCCTAACCCTAACCCTAACCCTAACCCTAACCCTAACCCTAACCCTAACCCTAACCCTAACCCTAACCCTAACCCTAACCCTAACCCTAACCCTAACCCTAACCCTAACCCTAACCCTAACCCTAACCCTAACCCTAACCCTAACCCTAACCCTAACCCTAACCCTAACCCTAACCCTAACCCTAACCCTAACCCTAACCCTAACCCTAACCCTAACCCTAACCCTAACCCTAACCCTAACCCTAACCCTAACCCTAACCCTAACCCTAACCCTAACCCTAACCCTAACCCTAACCCTAACCCTAACCCTAACCCTAACCCTAACCCTAACCCTAACCCTAACCCTAACCCTAACCCTAACCCTAACCCTAACCCTAACCCTAACCCTAACCCTAACCCTAACCCTAACCCTAACCCTAACCCTAACCCTAACCCTAACCCTAACCCTAACCCTAACCCTAACCCTAACCCTAACCCTAACCCTAACCCTAACCCTAACCCTAACCCTAACCCTAACCCTAACCCTAACCCTAACCCTAACCCTAACCCTAACCCTAACCCTAACCCTAACCCTAACCCTAACCCTAACCCTAACCCTAACCCTAACCCTAACCCTAACCCTAACCCTAACCCTAACCCTAACCCTAACCCTAACCCTAACCCTAACCCTAACCCTAACCCTAACCCTAACCCTAACCCTAACCCTAACCCTAACCCTAACCCTAACCCTAACCCTAACCCTAACCCTAACCCTAACCCTAACCCTAACCCTAACCCTAACCCTAACCCTAACCCTAACCCTAACCCTAACCCTAACCCTAACCCTAACCCTAACCCTAACCCTAACCCTAACCCTAACCCTAACCCTAACCCTAACCCTAACCCTAACCCTAACCCTAACCCTAACCCTAACCCTAACCCTAACCCTAACCCTAACCCTAACCCTAACCCTAACCCTAACCCTAACCCTAACCCTAACCCTAACCCTAACCCTAACCCTAACCCTAACCCTAACCCTAACCCTAACCCTAACCCTAACCCTAACCCTAACCCTAACCCTAACCCTAACCCTAACCCTAACCCTAACCCTAACCCTAACCCTAACCCTAACCCTAACCCTAACCCTAACCCTAACCCTAACCCTAACCCTAACCCTAACCCTAACCCTAACCCTAACCCTAACCCTAACCCTAACCCTAACCCTAACCCTAACCCTAACCCTAACCCTAACCCTAACCCTAACCCTAACCCTAACCCTAACCCTAACCCTAACCCTAACCCTAACCCTAACCCTAACCCTAACCCTAACCCTAACCCTAACCCTAACCCTAACCCTAACCCTAACCCTAACCCTAACCCTAACCCTAACCCTAACCCTAACCCTAACCCTAACCCTAACCCTAACCCTAACCCTAACCCTAACCCTAACCCTAACCCTAACCCTAACCCTAACCCTAACCCTAACCCTAACCCTAACCCTAACCCTAACCCTAACCCTAACCCTAACCCTAACCCTAACCCTAACCCTAACCCTAACCCTAACCCTAACCCTAACCCTAACCCTAACCCTAACCCTAACCCTAACCCTAACCCTAACCCTAACCCTAACCCTAACCCTAACCCTAACCCTAACCCTAACCCTAACCCTAACCCTAACCCTAACCCTAACCCTAACCCTAACCCTAACCCTAACCCTAACCCTAACCCTAACCCTAACCCTAACCCTAACCCTAACCCTAACCCTAACCCTAACCCTAACCCTAACCCTAACCCTAACCCTAACCCTAACCCTAACCCTAACCCTAACCCTAACCCTAACCCTAACCCTAACCCTAACCCTAACCCTAACCCTAACCCTAACCCTAACCCTAACCCTAACCCTAACCCTAACCCTAACCCTAACCCTAACCCTAACCCTAACCCTAACCCTAACCCTAACCCTAACCCTAACCCTAACCCTAACCCTAACCCTAACCCTAACCCTAACCCTAACCCTAACCCTAACCCTAACCCTAACCCTAACCCTAACCCTAACCCTAACCCTAACCCTAACCCTAACCCTAACCCTAACCCTAACCCTAACCCTAACCCTAACCCTAACCCTAACCCTAACCCTAACCCTAACCCTAACCCTAACCCTAACCCTAACCCTAACCCTAACCCTAACCCTAACCCTAACCCTAACCCTAACCCTAACCCTAACCCTAACCCTAACCCTAACCCTAACCCTAACCCTAACCCTAACCCTAACCCTAACCCTAACCCTAACCCTAACCCTAACCCTAACCCTAACCCTAACCCTAACCCTAACCCTAACCCTAACCCTAACCCTAACCCTAACCCTAACCCTAACCCTAACCCTAACCCTAACCCTAACCCTAACCCTAACCCTAACCCTAACCCTAACCCTAACCCTAACCCTAACCCTAACCCTAACCCTAACCCTAACCCTAACCCTAACCCTAACCCTAACCCTAACCCTAACCCTAACCCTAACCCTAACCCTAACCCTAACCCTAACCCTAACCCTAACCCTAACCCTAACCCTAACCCTAACCCTAACCCTAACCCTAACCCTAACCCTAACCCTAACCCTAACCCTAACCCTAACCCTAACCCTAACCCTAACCCTAACCCTAACCCTAACCCTAACCCTAACCCTAACCCTAACCCTAACCCTAACCCTAACCCTAACCCTAACCCTAACCCTAACCCTAACCCTAACCCTAACCCTAACCCTAACCCTAACCCTAACCCTAACCCTAACCCTAACCCTAACCCTAACCCTAACCCTAACCCTAACCCTAACCCTAACCCTAACCCTAACCCTAACCCTAACCCTAACCCTAACCCTAACCCTAACCCTAACCCTAACCCTAACCCTAACCCTAACCCTAACCCTAACCCTAACCCTAACCCTAACCCTAACCCTAACCCTAACCCTAACCCTAACCCTAACCCTAACCCTAACCCTAACCCTAACCCTAACCCTAACCCTAACCCTAACCCTAACCCTAACCCTAACCCTAACCCTAACCCTAACCCTAACCCTAACCCTAACCCTAACCCTAACCCTAACCCTAACCCTAACCCTAACCCTAACCCTAACCCTAACCCTAACCCTAACCCTAACCCTAACCCTAACCCTAACCCTAACCCTAACCCTAACCCTAACCCTAACCCTAACCCTAACCCTAACCCTAACCCTAACCCTAACCCTAACCCTAACCCTAACCCTAACCCTAACCCTAACCCTAACCCTAACCCTAACCCTAACCCTAACCCTAACCCTAACCCTAACCCTAACCCTAACCCTAACCCTAACCCTAACCCTAACCCTAACCCTAACCCTAACCCTAACCCTAACCCTAACCCTAACCCTAACCCTAACCCTAACCCTAACCCTAACCCTAACCCTAACCCTAACCCTAACCCTAACCCTAACCCTAACCCTAACCCTAACCCTAACCCTAACCCTAACCCTAACCCTAACCCTAACCCTAACCCTAACCCTAACCCTAACCCTAACCCTAACCCTAACCCTAACCCTAACCCTAACCCTAACCCTAACCCTAACCCTAACCCTAACCCTAACCCTAACCCTAACCCTAACCCTAACCCTAACCCTAACCCTAACCCTAACCCTAACCCTAACCCTAACCCTAACCCTAACCCTAACCCTAACCCTAACCCTAACCCTAACCCTAACCCTAACCCTAACCCTAACCCTAACCCTAACCCTAACCCTAACCCTAACCCTAACCCTAACCCTAACCCTAACCCTAACCCTAACCCTAACCCTAACCCTAACCCTAACCCTAACCCTAACCCTAACCCTAACCCTAACCCTAACCCTAACCCTAACCCTAACCCTAACCCTAACCCTAACCCTAACCCTAACCCTAACCCTAACCCTAACCCTAACCCTAACCCTAACCCTAACCCTAACCCTAACCCTAACCCTAACCCTAACCCTAACCCTAACCCTAACCCTAACCCTAACCCTAACCCTAACCCTAACCCTAACCCTAACCCTAACCCTAACCCTAACCCTAACCCTAACCCTAACCCTAACCCTAACCCTAACCCTAACCCTAACCCTAACCCTAACCCTAACCCTAACCCTAACCCTAACCCTAACCCTAACCCTAACCCTAACCCTAACCCTAACCCTAACCCTAACCCTAACCCTAACCCTAACCCTAACCCTAACCCTAACCCTAACCCTAACCCTAACCCTAACCCTAACCCTAACCCTAACCCTAACCCTAACCCTAACCCTAACCCTAACCCTAACCCTAACCCTAACCCTAACCCTAACCCTAACCCTAACCCTAACCCTAACCCTAACCCTAACCCTAACCCTAACCCTAACCCTAACCCTAACCCTAACCCTAACCCTAACCCTAACCCTAACCCTAACCCTAACCCTAACCCTAACCCTAACCCTAACCCTAACCCTAACCCTAACCCTAACCCTAACCCTAACCCTAACCCTAACCCTAACCCTAACCCTAACCCTAACCCTAACCCTAACCCTAACCCTAACCCTAACCCTAACCCTAACCCTAACCCTAACCCTAACCCTAACCCTAACCCTAACCCTAACCCTAACCCTAACCCTAACCCTAACCCTAACCCTAACCCTAACCCTAACCCTAACCCTAACCCTAACCCTAACCCTAACCCTAACCCTAACCCTAACCCTAACCCTAACCCTAACCCTAACCCTAACCCTAACCCTAACCCTAACCCTAACCCTAACCCTAACCCTAACCCTAACCCTAACCCTAACCCTAACCCTAACCCTAACCCTAACCCTAACCCTAACCCTAACCCTAACCCTAACCCTAACCCTAACCCTAACCCTAACCCTAACCCTAACCCTAACCCTAACCCTAACCCTAACCCTAACCCTAACCCTAACCCTAACCCTAACCCTAACCCTAACCCTAACCCTAACCCTAACCCTAACCCTAACCCTAACCCTAACCCTAACCCTAACCCTAACCCTAACCCTAACCCTAACCCTAACCCTAACCCTAACCCTAACCCTAACCCTAACCCTAACCCTAACCCTAACCCTAACCCTAACCCTAACCCTAACCCTAACCCTAACCCTAACCCTAACCCTAACCCTAACCCTAACCCTAACCCTAACCCTAACCCTAACCCTAACCCTAACCCTAACCCTAACCCTAACCCTAACCCTAACCCTAACCCTAACCCTAACCCTAACCCTAACCCTAACCCTAACCCTAACCCTAACCCTAACCCTAACCCTAACCCTAACCCTAACCCTAACCCTAACCCTAACCCTAACCCTAACCCTAACCCTAACCCTAACCCTAACCCTAACCCTAACCCTAACCCTAACCCTAACCCTAACCCTAACCCTAACCCTAACCCTAACCCTAACCCTAACCCTAACCCTAACCCTAACCCTAACCCTAACCCTAACCCTAACCCTAACCCTAACCCTAACCCTAACCCTAACCCTAACCCTAACCCTAACCCTAACCCTAACCCTAACCCTAACCCTAACCCTAACCCTAACCCTAACCCTAACCCTAACCCTAACCCTAACCCTAACCCTAACCCTAACCCTAACCCTAACCCTAACCCTAACCCTAACCCTAACCCTAACCCTAACCCTAACCCTAACCCTAACCCTAACCCTAACCCTAACCCTAACCCTAACCCTAACCCTAACCCTAACCCTAACCCTAACCCTAACCCTAACCCTAACCCTAACCCTAACCCTAACCCTAACCCTAACCCTAACCCTAACCCTAACCCTAACCCTAACCCTAACCCTAACCCTAACCCTAACCCTAACCCTAACCCTAACCCTAACCCTAACCCTAACCCTAACCCTAACCCTAACCCTAACCCTAACCCTAACCCTAACCCTAACCCTAACCCTAACCCTAACCCTAACCCTAACCCTAACCCTAACCCTAACCCTAACCCTAACCCTAACCCTAACCCTAACCCTAACCCTAACCCTAACCCTAACCCTAACCCTAACCCTAACCCTAACCCTAACCCTAACCCTAACCCTAACCCTAACCCTAACCCTAACCCTAACCCTAACCCTAACCCTAACCCTAACCCTAACCCTAACCCTAACCCTAACCCTAACCCTAACCCTAACCCTAACCCTAACCCTAACCCTAACCCTAACCCTAACCCTAACCCTAACCCTAACCCTAACCCTAACCCTAACCCTAACCCTAACCCTAACCCTAACCCTAACCCTAACCCTAACCCTAACCCCTAACCCTAACCCTAACCCTAACCCTAACCCTAACCCTAACCCTAACCCTAACCCTAACCCTAACCCTAACCCTAACCCTAACCCTAACCCTAACCCTAACCCTAACCCTAACCCCGCCCCCTAACCCTAACCCTAACCCTAACCCTAACCCCGCCCCCTAACCCTAACCCTAACCCTAACCCCGCCCCCTAACCCTAACCCTAACCCTAACCCTAACCCCGCCCCCTAACCCTAACCCTAACCCTAACCCTAACCCCTAACCCTAACCCTAACCCTAACCCTAACCCCGCCCCCTAACCCCGCCCCCTAACCCTAACCCCGCCCCCTAACCCTACCGCAAGTACTCCTTAAAAAATTAATACTTCTGGAGAAATTAATACTCCCAGAAAATTGAGTACTCTGGAAAAAATTAGTACTCCTGAAAAATAGGTACTCTGGAAAAAAAAGTACTCCTGGAAAAAAGGTACTCCTGAAATAAAGGTACTTAGGGTTAGGGATTGGGGTTAGGGATTGGGGTTAGGGTTAGGGTTAGGGTTAGGGTTAGGGTTAGGGAATGGGGATGTAATGTTGGGGTTCTGATTAGGGTTAGGGTAGGGATTTGGGGATGGGGGTACCAGCAGCTGCGGGAGCACTAATTAGGGTTAGGTCAGGGAATTGGGGGTGGGGGTGGCAACAGCTGGGGGAGGGCTAATTAGGGTTAGGGCAGGGAAAGGGGGATGGGAGTAGGAGCAGTGGGGGGTGGACTAATTAGGGTTAGGGTAGGGAAATGGGGACGGGGTTGAAAACCCCGTTAAAGGCAACCCTAATTGTTAAAATTAATGGTTAAAGCTAACCCCGATACAAGATGGCGGCCCCCATGCGGTCACGTGATATGTTTCAACATGGCGCCGGTCACGTGACCGCGAGCAAAATGGCGGCGCCCAGGGGTAACTTCCGGTGACAACAAGATGGCCGCCCCCAGGGGTGACTTCCGGCAACAAGATGGCCGCGCCCGTAGGGAACTTCCGGGGAAAACAACATGGCGGCGCCCAGGAGAGCACGTGGTACGGGGACAAAATGGCGGCGCCCAGCGGAATGACGTCACTTCCGGTAAGATGGCGGCCGGCCGGGTCGGGGGTTTTTTTCGGGTTTCGGGGGGTTTTCGGGGGGGTTTTTGGGGGTTGCCGAGGGTCCCGGGGGCCGCGGAAGGGTATTCCGGTTCGCGCGCGGCCGGCGGTGGGGCGGGGAGTGGCTTCTGCGGGTCGGGGCGTGTGCCGGGTTTTCGATCGGGCACTGGGAGGGACGGCTATACCCGGGGGGGGTCCTTGCGGGGGTGTGTCGCTCTCGTGACGTCACGCGGTGGCGCTGTGCATGCAGTGCGGCGCGGTGGACGGCAGGGGGCGCTGTGACGGGGCGGTGTAGTTGCACTACTAGGAATCGGACGGCAGGGGGCGCTGTTTCTGCGCGGCGTAGGGGTGGTGGACGACAGGGGGTGGGTGCTTGCTGACGGGGGCTGGTGTGCAAGGCTGGGTGGGCAGCTAGGGGTGGGGGGATGACAGGGGGTGGGGTGCTTGGGTATGGCGGGTGGGGTGCAGGGGCGGGGGGCAGCTAGGGGCAGGGGGGGACTAATTGCCGGGGGGGGTGCTTGGCATTGGGGGGCGCTGCCTCGGGGTGGGTGCTTGGGTATGGTGCCTGGTGACAGGTGTGACTGATCAGGCTTGATTGGCAACAGCTGGGGGGTCCTGATTAGGGGTGGGTGGGGTTTCTATATACTATATATAAAAAGAAGAAAAACTATATGTCTGGTGCAGCAGTAGAAAATTTCAGGCTCCCGGGGAGTAAATGCTTTGCTTTATAATTTTTTTTTTTTTTGCTTTACTCCCAGGGAGCCTGAAAGTTTCTACTGCTGCTTTTTTTTTAACTAAAGCTAGAAAGGAAAACAAAGTTAGAAAGAGAGAGAGAAAAGAGAGAAGAGAGAGAGAGAAAAGAAAGAGAAGAGACAGAAGAAAAAAGTCAGAGAGAAGACAGAAAAGAAAGAGAGAAAAATAGAAAGAGAGACAAAAGACAGAGAGAAAAGAAAAATGGAGACAAGAGAGAGAAAAGAGAGAGAAAAAGAAAGGTAATACAGAAAAAGAGAGAAGAGAGAGAAAAGAAGGAGAGAAAACAGAGAAGAGAGAGACAGAAAAGAAGACACACACAGAAAGACAAAAAGAGACAGAAGAAAAGACAGAAAAAGAAAAAAAAAGAAGACAGAGAGAGAGAGGAGAAGAAAACACAGACAGAGAAACCAAGACAGAGACAGAAAAGAAAAGGAGGATGGAAAAGCTGAAAAACAGGAGTTAAAAGGGAAAAAAGTGGTTAGGGTTAGAGTTACAGCAAAAACTCAGGGTAGAGTGAAAAAGGAAAAGACTAAGAGCAAAAAAAGACAAACCAAGGAAAAGGAGAACGCAGACAGAAAAAGAAGCAAGAAGAGCACAGGAGAAAGTTATAAAGGAAAAGAAATAAGGTGCAAAGTAGAGAGAGAAATAAAACAGAGTTACAGAGGCAAGACAGCATCAGAAACAGTGAGAAACAGGAACAAAGGGTGGGAGACAGATGGAAGTTAAGTTAGAAATAGAAAAGGAGAGTGAGGAGCAAAAGGAAGAAACAGAGGAAAGAAATTACAAAACCACACCAAAAAAAGACAGGAGCCATGGGGGGAGGGGGGGGGTTAGGGAAGGGCAGGGGGTATCTTTATTAGGGGTGATTCAACTTTATTACATGAAATCAGCAAAAGACACAGAAACAGTGTATACAAATGCAAGCGCAGATACAATCCATAGAAATGACAATAAAATCTAATTCACATGCAATACAAAGCAATACAAAGCAATACAAAGCAATACAAAGCAATACAAAGCAATACAAAGCAATACAAAGCAATACAAAGCAATACAAAGCAATACAAAGCAATACAAAGCAATACAAAGCAATACAAAGCAATACAAAGCAATACAAAGCAATACAAAGCAATACAAAGCAATACAAAGCAATACAAAGCAATACAAAGCAATACAAAGCAATACAAAGCAATACAAAGCAATACAAAGCAATACAAAGCAATACAAAGCAATACAAAGCAATACAAAGCAATACAAAGCAATACAAAGCAATACAAAGCAATACAAAGCAATACAAAGCAATACAAAGCAATACAAAGCAATACAAAGCAATACAAAGCAATACAAAGCAATACAAAGCAATACAAAGCAATACAAAGCAATACAAAGCAATACAAAGCAATACAAAGCAATACAAAGCAATACAAAGCAATACAAAGCAATACAAAGCAATACAAAGCAATACAAAGCAATACAAAGCAAAGATTAACACAAACTGATAACCTTGTGCTATTTCCATGACATGTTTATAGTTACAGGAAACCCAAAACAACAAAACCACAGAGAAAACAACACTCACCTACCACACACCCTCCCTTCAAATAGCACACAAACCCACCAGCCCTCTCACCAAAACTAAATTAAACCCCAGCAATCATTGGTCCTCGGGAACGTGGTTCCCGGGAGCCTCCAAAAAAAATCCTCCTGCCTGACGAAAACCCCGGTCCCTGGCCGTTCCGTGCCCGAACTTTGGCGATGAACGTCGCCTCGCGGACCGACCGGGACCGAGGAAAAAAAAACCCAGCCGGGGGGAAAAAAAAAAAACCCCCCCGGCTGGGGATTTTTTATTCTAAATTTAAAAATGAGTTGAAAAACCTGAAAAGCAAACAGCATACAAGGTTACAACCCTAGAACCCTTCAACATACACACAGACCCACACTGACTCTCACCTCAACCGCTCTGCTAACCCTCACCACACATTCACGCCTCTCCTCGGGAACGTGGTTCCCGGGAGCCTCCTATAAATCCTCCTGCCTGACGAAAACCCCGGTCCCTGGCCGTTCCGTGCCCGAACTTTGGCGATGAACGTCGCCTCGCGGACCGACCGGGACCGAGGAAAAAAAAACCCAGCCGGGGGAAAAAAAAAAAACCCCCCGGCTGGGGATTTTTTATTCTAAATTTAAAAATGAGTTGAAAAACCTGAAAAGCAAACAGCATACAAGGTTACAACCCTAGAACCCTTCAACATACACACAGACCCACACTGACTCTCACCTCAACCGCTCTGCTAACCCTCACCACACATTCACGCCTCTCCTCGGGAACGTGGTTCCCCGGAGCCTCCTATAAATCCTCCTGCCTGACGAAAACCCCGGTCCCTGGCCGTTCCGTGCCCGAACTTTGGCGATGAACGTCGCCTCGCGGACCGACCGGGACCGAGGAAAAAAAAAACCCAGCCGGGGGGAAAAAAAAAAAAACCCCCCGGCTGGGGATTTTTTATTCTAAATTTAAAAATGAGTTGAAAAACCTGAAAAGCAAACAGCATACAAGGTTACAACCCTAGAACCCTTCAACATACACACAGACCCACACTGACTCTCACCTCAACCGCTCTGCTAACCCTCACCACACATTCACACCTCTCCTCGGGAACGTGGTTCCCGGGAGCCTCCTATAAATCCTCCTGCCTGACGAAAACCCCGGTCCCTGGCCGTTCCGTGCCCGAACTTTGGCGATGAACGTCGCCTCGCGGACCGACCGGGACCGAGGAAAAAAAAACCCAGCCGGGAGGAAAAAAAAAAAAAACCCCCCGGCTGGGGATTTTTTATTCTAAATTTAAAAATGAGTTGAAAAACCTGAAAAGCAAACAGCATACAAGGTTACAACCCTAGAACCCTTCAACACACACACAAACCCACACTGACTCTCACCTCAACCGCTCTGCTAACGCTCAGCACACATTCACACCTCTCCTCGGGAACGTGGTTCCCGGGAGCCTCCTATAAATCCTCCTGCCTGACGAAAACCCCGGTCCCTGGCCGTTCCGTGCCCGAACTTTGGCGATGAACGTCGCCTCGCGGACCGACCGGGACCGAGGAAAAAAAAACCCAGCCGGGAGGAAAAAAAAAAAAACCCCCCCGGCTGGGGATTTTTTATTCTAAATTTAAAAATGAGTTGAAAAACCTGAAAAGCAAACGTCACACACACAAGGTTCAATCCACTCAGCCTGTGCTCACACACAGAGAGACGAGCAGACACAGACAAACACAGCCACAGGGTCCCACACATGCTCACACGCTCTTCCCGCTTACACGCTCGCTGCGGCCCTTACCTGAGACGCTGAAGAACGTGCTTCGACACATATTCTGGCTGCCCCTCCCTGACATCAAATGGTAGATTAGGGAAATCGGTAGCCTCGGGGACCTGTGAGACAACAGAAAGTGGTCAATGAGTGCCCATCTGACAGCCAGGAATTGTCCCCGCTCTGAACCGGTAAGTTTTCTACCCAAAATCCCACCAAACACAAATCAACAGGAAAATTTCTATACCTATTCCACCTAACTGTGACTTCTATACCTGTTCCACCTAACCGTGACTAGGTGCCAGGGCAGGGCAGCTCCGACCGTAAGTGGTACAACATAGGTACACACAATATAAGCCAATGCATACAGTGCAAGTACAAACAATATAAGGCAATGCACTCACATACATTATAAGTACATACAGTATAAGCCAACACAGGTACATACAGTATAAGCCAACACAGGTACACGCAACCTAATTAAATACAGTAAAAGCTGACACAAGTACATACAATATAAGCCAACACAGGTACATGCAACGTAAGTACATACAATATAAGCCGACACACGTACATACAATATAAGCACATACAATATAAGCCAACACAGGTACATGCAACGTAAGTACATACACTATAAGCCAACACAGGTACATGCAACCTAAGTACATACAATATAAGCCAACACAAGGACATACAATATAAGTACATACAATATAAGCCAACACAAGTACATACAATATAAGTACATACAATATAAGCCAACACAGGTACATGCAATGTAAGTACATACAATATAAGCCGACACAGGCACACACAATATAGGTAGATAGATACAACATAAAACAGGACTTAAGATAACTCTGGAAGATGAATTCCTGAGACCTATACCCTTTCAGAAGATGGAACCTATACAACTACTGCAGTCACGTGAGGAGGGTATAAGACACCGCTCCAGAAGTCCAAGAAAATGTCATAGGGAAAAAAGGCACTACCGAAGCTGGTAGTGAGAAGGCAGACGGATGAGAATGTCTTCTGTAATCCTACCTAACTCAAAGAGTAACAATATAAAGAGGGCAGAATAAGGAAGATCCAGAAAGGCACATGAGTAGAATACAGGCAATATGGCACAGAATAGTGCCGACAAAGCGTCCAGATGTAAGAAAGGCCTTATGACGTGAAAGACAATGGACACAGACTACGTAACTCAGACACGGATGACGTAACGCGGACGCGGATGACCTGACGCAAAGACGAGCGGGAACTTTGCCCTTAGGGATCTGAGATTGCGAACGCAAGATGAGCCACGGGCTGATGATGCCAAAGGAAAGGAAGCCCTACGAGGATGGCACGTGATGATGAAATGTAGCTCGCAAAAAGAAGTTAGTGGCAAAGCAGTTAGGAAGATGCTTGAGATGCTCGGCAAGCGTAGAGAAGGAAGCGGATGGCCGGATGACTGTGGCGATAGCTCCGGACCCGAAGGCGAGCCCCTCAGGGGAAAGAGCCGTGACGAGGCCGAGTAGAGGGAGGCTGACGACGCAAAGTCCACGAGAAGGTGGAGATGGGTCGGAACTGCCCTGCCTGGCAAAGGCTCTGGTGAGGCTGAGGACAAACCCTCTCTTTAATTCCAGAGAGCCCGGACCGCTACAGACCTCTCCGCTAAGCTGACGTGAAACTGCCCCCTGTGATAGCAAAGGCTTTTCCCCTTCTCCCGGCCACTGGCCCCGACACTTAGCTTTTGGAAGACGAGCGGACAAAATCCATCCTCGGACGGACGTGCGCGTTGAGATGTTCTCGATGTGTGTGCCTCGGTGCTGCCGCTTCCGAGCTGCGGCTACGAGCCTCCTCAGGGTACCTAAGACGCAACACAAAACGTGACTATTGCTCTCAAAAACAGTAATCCCCGGGGCTCCTCCGCACCGCGGCCCCGGCTCACCTCAGAACTTGATTTGACTCCGGAGGCTGCCCAGAAGACACCTGCAAAAAGAACATGTACACGCTTAGCGTGCTGCTGCGTAACGCTCCCCTATGAGTCAGCCTGCCTAAACACCGACTCACCTGCCCTCCTCTGTTCCTTGGTCATGCTTAGGGCAGCGACAGCACCTGCAAAGAAACACAGCAAAAAAGCATGCTGAGATACGGTGAAAACACAACCTCCCTGCCGTGACAAGTATGCCACACCAATACCTTAAGCTTGCACCCACCTGGCTTGATCATGCTCGGCCAGGATAGATCACAAGTGGACCACCTAAAATAATAAAAAAAAAAAAAAAACAAGAGGAAATAGTTAGAGCTGCAGCAGAAAGTGAGACCGCAACAATAAAACTGCTTGCGTACAGTATGCAATGCTCACCTTGCCCACTGGCCTGGACTGCAGCTCTCTGCCTTGACTTCCTAAAAGGAAAGGCAACAGAGCTGTGACAGCCATCATATATGCTTCCTCTACCGAGGAAAACAGTGATTGACCTGCTTGGGCAAATCCCCTCACAGGGGATGGGGGCCTCTGCCCTGGATTCTATCCTTCTGCATCTGAAAGAGAATTAGGATAAAATTGAAAGGGCTGCAGGATAACTTATGGGCTCCAGGCATCTCGTGTCCATCTACAAATCCCACCTACAGTCCAACTACACCCCACATTACAAATTACAAGCCCCCGACACGCCTCCGATTGCACCAGGCCATGCGGCAGGGCAGAACAGCTCCGGCACAAATGTGTGCACACACCCGTGACACAGAACGTGACAAACAGGGGGACATGAAACACGACATATCATGCTTCTGGTGAGGGGAGAAGGCAAAAGGGACCCCAAAGACACAGTAGGGAACACGGCACACCGGACAACACGACACAGACTGGAGCTGTTCTGCACTGCCCGCCTGAAAGCTGCCATCAAAAGTAGAGCCTCTCCCTTTAGCTGTCCTAAGAGGCCCTTGCAGAAGATTGCTTTTCCTGCTGCCAATTTTTAAATCTGCCCCAAGAACTCTCACCCCACTATTCTCTCATCTCCAGGCCAAGGCCCCCGACTTATCTTTCGGATGATCGGTGATGGGAATCCACGCTGCACCTGAAATGCGTCTGCCTCGGAGGGCTCTGTGATGGCCTGTGAGCCTCTCGGTCAGCTGCAATAAAGAAAACCAAAACCAAAGTGTGAGTCCAGAGTTATGTGGGCCAAATCCCTGCAAGTCAGCTACTTGCCCTCTCCTGAGTGTGCCTGGTTCCTTCAGGCTCCAGCTTCATCCTGATTGCAAGGCTGTGGCCTTCATTAGGAGTGGCACCTGGGTTAGAAAAAGGCAAAGTTAAATGGCATTGCTGTGAGTGCAGTGGAGGACCTTGTGTGCTCTAAGACATGGCAATGCCTCTGCTAGGCTTCTGAACAGCCTTGTGGGGGGGGCCCTCAAATAAACACCCTTTCTCACCCTGCTGCCTGCAAACCCCCTCCCAAGAACTCCTAACTGGATACCTGATCACCCTCCCTCTCCCAGTCACCATCCCCAACTCACCTGAAGCCTCAATCTCAAACATCATCCTTGACACTGGGCAGATCCCTCTTGTGACATGATCAATCTGCTGAAAAATGGTTGTGCTTGAGAGCTGAGCAATAACAACCACTTCTCCCCGCTGCCCACCTTGACTGCCGGTATCCAGATTCACTTCCTAAAAAGAAAGACAAAGAACAGAGCTGTAACACAGTCACCATACACACTTCTGTGTATACAAATGGGGCCTCACCTGCTCGGGGCAATCCCCTCACCCGGGATGGGGGCCTCTGGCACAGATTTAACCCATCTGAATCTGGAAAAAAAGGTAGGACAAGGGTCAAACTGTTGCAGGATAACTGAGGAGCTCCAGATATGATGTGTCCATCTACAGATCCCATCTAGAGTCCAACTACACCCCACATTACAAATTCCAAGTCCCCGGGACTTCTCCTATCGCACCAGGCTGTGCGGCAGGGCAGAGCAGCCCCGTCCCAAATGTGTGCAGACACCCGTGACACAGGACAGGCAGGACAGGACAGGACAGACAACGGGGACACAACAGGAACAGAAATCTCTTGGCTAGGAAAATGGCTGCAAGGACTGAGCAAATGCAAAAGGAGATGACCGAGCTGAGACCGATGGTGAGCTGATGAGGCTCAGAAAACCCTGGGGGAAGAAGATGCTAACGGAATGATTTATTCCAATAACTGCAAAGATGGATGCCCAGGAATCCTACAGTCAAAACCCTCTACCTAACCTCGTAATAGTACAAGTCCTAATCCACCATAATGGATCCAGGTGGGCCATAGCTGTCCGTACAGCTCAGAAGAAGACCTGACAAGACACCTGACTGGATGCTTCCAAAGACAGAAGAGAGTCTGATGCCTGTCTGAGCTCCCGAGTCAAAAGTTCTGTGGCCCGGGTTCCAGGCCAAGGAATGCAGAGATCACAGATGCTAACAAGGATGCCAAGGTTTCTGACAGGCCCCCCTAATATAAAGATATGGGATACACAAACAACACATAATGCACAACAGACAAGTGACACAAGACACACCGGGACTGCTCTGCCCTGCGCACCTCAGCACTGTGAACAAAAGTGAGACTTTGTCTTTATGAGGCCAAAGGGGCCACTTCATGAACACCCCCCACCTCCAAATTGGACTCAAAAACCCCTCCCAGTAATTCCCAAACCAGCACCATGCCTTCATCCCCACTGTGGGCCACAGCCCTCTACTCATCTCTCAGACATCTGGGGATGCTGGTCCCTGTCAGGTGCAAAGAAAGGCCACCTCGTCAGCTGGGAAGGTCCTGCTGGCACCCAGCTGGTGTCTCTCAGACAGCTACATTAAAGAGAACCAAACATCAGGGCCTGATCTTGGAACCGCATCGGCCACAACCCCACCACTCTGCTACTCACCGCGCTCCAAAGGAGGCCCGGCACCTCCTAACCCTGACCCTCTGCCACACATGGAATGCATCTGCACCTGAAAGAAAGTTACAACATATGTCAAACACCACCAGGGTAACTCACAAGCTGCAAACACCTTATGCCAACCTAGGAATAGCATCTAGAGCCCAAGTACAGCCCACATGACAAATTCCCACTCTCTATGGTTTGTCCTACTGCAGCAGGCCATGGGCAGGGCAGAACAGCTCCGGCACAAACGTGTGCAGACACCCGTGACACAGAACGTGACAAACAGGGGGACATGAAACACGACACATCATGCTTGTGGTGAGGGCCTCGAGGGGAGAAGGCAAAAGGGACCCCAAAGACACACCAGGTAACACGGCACACGAGACAACACCAGACGGACCAGAGCTGTTGTGCACTGCCCGCCTTAAATCTGCCATCAAAAGTAGAGCCTCTCCCTTTAGCTGTCCTAAGAGGCCCTTGCAGAAGAATGCTTTTCTCACTGCCATTTTTTAAATCTGGCGCAAGAACTCCCAACCTGATACACTCCCATCTCCAGGCCGTGGCCCCCGACTTATCTTTTGGATGATGGGTGATGGGCATCCACGCTGCACCTGAAATGAGGCTGCCTCGGAGGGCTCTGTGATGGCCTGTGAGCCTCTCGGTCAGCTGCAATAAAGAAAACCAAAACCAAAGTGTGAGTCCAGAGTTATGTGGGCCAAATCCCCGCAAGTCAGCTACTTGCCCTTTCCGGAGTGTGCCGGGCCCCTTCAGGCTCCAGCTTCATCCTGATTCCAAGGCTGTGGCCTTCCTTAGGAGTGGCACCTGGGTTAGAGAAAGGCAAAGTTAAATGGCATTCCTGTGAGTGTAGTGGAGAACCTTGTGTGCTCTAAGACATGGCAATGCCTCTGCTAGGCTTCTGAAAAGCCTTGTGGGGGGGGGCCTCAAATAAACACTCTTTCTCACCCTGCTGCCTGCAAACCCCCTCCCAAGAACTCTTAACTGGATACCTGAACACCCTCCCTCTCCCAGTCACCATCATCAACTCACCTGAAGCCTCAATCTCAAACATCATCCTTGACACTGGGCAGATCCCTCTTGGGACACGATGAATCTGCTGAAAAATGGTTGTGCTTCAGAGCTGAGCGATAACAACCACTTCTCCCCGCTGCCCACCTTGACTGCTGGCATCCAGATTGACTTCCTAAAAGACAGACAAAGAAGAGAGCTGTAACACAGTCACCATACACACTTCTGCTGC
The DNA here is from genome assembly GCA_031885435.1 of Passerculus sandwichensis. Classification (NCBI taxonomy): domain Eukaryota; kingdom Metazoa; phylum Chordata; class Aves; order Passeriformes; family Passerellidae; genus Passerculus; species Passerculus sandwichensis. Next base: position 17,682,860 of record CM063142.1, on the reverse strand, counting down.
AGAGACAAATGGGGCCTCACCTGCTCGGGCAATCCCCTCACCCGGGATGGGGGCCTCTGGCACAGATTTAATCCATCTCAATCTGAAAAAAAAGTTAGGACAAGAGTCAAACTGTTGCAGGATAACTGAAGAGCTCCAGATATGATGTGTCCATCTACAAATCCCACCTAGAGTCCAACCACACCCCACATTACAAATTCCAAGTCCCCGGGACTTCTCCTATTGCACCAGGCTGTGCGGCAGGGCAGAGCAGCCCCATCCCAAATGTGTGCAGACACCCGTGACACAGGACAGGCAGGACAGGACAGACAACGGGGACACAACAGGAACAGAAATCTCTTGGCTAGGAAAATGGCCGCAAGGACTGAGCGAATGCAAAAGGAGATGACTGAGTTCAAACTGACGGTGAGCTGATGAGGCTCAGAGAACCCTGGAGGAAGAAGATGCTAACTGAATGCAGTTATTTGAATAACTGCAAAGATGGATGCCTAGGAATCCTACAGTCAAAACCCTCTACCTAACCTCATAATATTACAAGTCTTAATCCACCATAATTGAACCAGGTGGGGCACAGCTGTCCGTACAGCTCAGAACAAGACCTGACAAGACACCTGACTGGATGCTTCTAAAGACAGAAGAGAGTCTGATGCCTGTCTGAGCTCCTGAGTCAAAAGTTCTGTGGCCCGGGTTCCAGGCCAAGGAATGCAGAGATCACAGATGCTAACAAGGATGCCAAGGTTTCTGACAGGCCCCCCTAATATAAAGATATGGGATACACAAACAACACATAATGCACAACAGACAAGTGACACGAGACACACCGGGACTGCTCTGCCCTGCGCACCTCAGCACTGTGAACAAAAGTGAGACTTTGTCTTTATGAGGCCAAAGGGGCCACTTCATGAACACCCCCCACCTCCAAATTGGACTCAAAAACCCCTCCCAGTAATTCCCAAACCAGCACCATGCCTTCATCCCCACTGTGGGCCACAGCCCTCTACTCATCTCTCAGACATCTGGGGATGCTGGTCCCTGTCAGGTGCAAAGAAAGGCCACCTCGTCAGCTGGGAAGGTCCTGCTGGCACCCAGCTGGTGTCTCTCAGACAGCTACATTAAAGAGAACCAAACATCAGGGCCTGATCTTGGAACCGCATCGGCCACAACCCCACCACTCTGCTACTCACCGCGCTCCAAAGGAGGCCCGGCACCTCCTAACCCTGACCCTCTGCCACACATGGAATGCATCTGCACCTGAAAGAAAGTTACAACATATGTCAAACACCACCAGGGTAACTCACAAGCTGCAAACACCTTATGTCAACCTAGGAATAGCATCTAGAGCCCAAGTACAGCCCACATGACAAATTCCCACTCTCTATGGTTTGTCCTACTGCAGCAGGCCATGGGCAGGGCAGAACAGCTCCGGCACAAACGTGTGCAGACACCCGTGACACAGAACGTGACAAACAGGGGGACATGAAACACGACACATCATGCTTGTGGTGAGGGGAGAAGGCAAAAGGGACCCCAAAGACACAGTAGGGAACATGGCACACCGGACAACAGGACACAGACCGGAGCTGTTCTGCACTGCCCGCCTGAAATCTGCCATCAAAAGTAGAGCCTCTCCCTTTAGCTGTCCTAAGAGGCCCTTGCAGAAGAATGCTTTTCTCACTGCTCATTTTTAAATCTGCCCCATGAACTCCCAACCTGCTACTCCGCCATCCCCAGGCCGTGGCCCCAACTTATCTTTTAGATGATTGGTGAGGGGAATGCACGTTGCACCTGAAATGCGTCTGCCTTGGAGGGCTCTGTGATGGCCTGTGAGCCTCTCAGTCAGCTGCAATAAAGAAAACCAAAACCAAAGTGTGAGTCCAGAATTACGTGGGCCAAATCCCCACAAGCTACTTGCCCTTTCCGGAGTGTGCCTGGCTCCTTCAGGCTCCCGCTTCATCCTGATTCCAAGGCTGTGGCCTTCCTTAGGAGTGGCACCTGGGTTAGAGAAAGGCAAAGTTAAATGGCATTCCTGTGAGTGCAGTGGAGGACCTTGTGTGCTCTAAGACACGGCAATGCCTCTGCTAGGCTTCTGAACAGCCTTGTGGGGGGGGCCCTCAAATAAACAAATAAACACCCTTACTCACCCTGCTACCTGCAAACCCCCCCCCAAGAACTCCTAACTGGATACCTGAACAACCTCCCTCTCCCAGTCACCATCCTCAACTCACCTGAAGCCTCAATCTCAAACATCATCCTTGACACTGGGCAGATCCCTCTTGGGACACGATCAATCTGCTGAAAAATGGTTGTGCTTGAGAGCTGAGCAATAACATCCACTTCTCTCCGCTGCCCACCTTGACTGCTGGCATCCAGACTGACTTCCTAAAAGACAGACAAAGAACAGAGCTGTAACACAGTCACCATACACACTTCTGCTGTAGAGACAAATGGGGCCTCACCTCCTCGGGGCAATCCCCTCACCCGGGATGGGGGCCTCTGGCACAGATTTAATCCATCTCAATCTGAAAAAAAGTTAGGACAAGAGTCAAACTGTTGCAGGATAACTGAAGAGCTTCTGATATGTGTCCATCTACAAATCCCATCTAGAGCCCAAGTCCAGCCCACATAACAAATTCCAAGTCCCCGGGACTTCTCCTATCGCACCAGGCTGTGCGGCAGGGCAGAGCAGCTCCGGCACAAATGTGTGCAGACACCCGTGACACAGGACAGACAAGACGTGACAAACAAAGTGCACAACAAACAGACAAAAATCTCTTGGCAAGGAAAATGGCTGCAAGGACAGAGACAATGCAAAAGGAGATGACAGCCTTGAAACTGAAGGTCAGCTGCTGAGACTCAGAGAACCCTGGAGGAAGAAGAAGCTAACTCAATGATTTCTTGCAAGAACAGAAAAGAGGGACGGCTAGAAATCTTATGGTCAGAATCTTCTACCTAACCAACCTCATATTATTACAAGTCCTAATCCACCACAATGGATCCAGGTGGTGCATAGCTGTCCATACAGCTCAGAACAAGACCTAAAAAGACACCTGACTGGATGCTTCTAAACAGAGAACTTTTGACTGGGGAGCTCAGACAGGTATCAGAATTGCATCTATGGCCTGGATGCCAGGCCAAGGAATGCAGAGATTACAGATGCTACCAATGATGCCAGGGTTTCTGACAGGACTCTCAAAGGGCTAAGGAAAAAGACATGAGATACACAAACAACACATAATGCACAACTGACAAGAAACACGAGACACACCGGGACTGCTCTGCCCTGCTGCACACCTCAGCACTGTGATCAAAAGTGAGACTTGGCTTCTACAGGGCCTAAGTGGCCACGTCATGGACACCCCCATCTCCAAGGGGTCGCCAAAACCCCTCCCAGTAATTCCTAAACCAGCACTCTGCTTTCATCCCCTCTGTGGGTCATGGCCCTCTACTTATCTCTCAGACATCAGGGGATGCTGGTCTCAGGTGCAAAGAAAGGCCACCTCATCAGATGGGAGGGTCCTGCTGTCACCGTGCTGGTGTCTCTCAGACAGCTAGATTAAAGAGAAAACTAAACATCAGTGCCTGGTCTTGGCACCACATCACCCAAAACCCCACCAGTGTGCTACTCACAGTTCTCCTAAGAAGGTCCAGCACCTCCTATTCCTGACCCTCTGCCAGGGATGCAAGGCATCTGCACCTGAAAGAAAGTTAGAACATATGTCAAACACCTGCAGGACAACTCACAAGCTGCAAACACCTTACGCCAACCTAGGAATAGCATCTAGAGCCCAAGTACAGCCCACATTACAAATTCCAACTCTGCAGGCTTGTCCTATTGCAGCAGGCCATGCGGCAGGGAAGACCAGCTCCGGCACAAATGTGTGCACACGCCCGTGACACAGAACGTGACAAACAGGGGGACATGAAACACGACACATCATGCTTGTGGTGAGGGGTTTGAGGGGGGAACGCAAAAGGGACCCCAAAGACACACTAGGGAACATGGCACACCAGAAAACACGACACACACCGGAGCTGTTCTGCACTGCCCGCCTGAAAGCTGCCATCAAAAGTAAAGCCTCTCCCTTTAGCTGTCCTAAGAGGCCCTTGCAGAAGATTGCTTTTCCCTCTGCTCATTTTTAAATCTGGCCCAAGAACTCCCAACCTGCTACTGTCCCATCATCCCATCTCTAAGCTATAGCCCCCAACTTATCTTTTGGTTGATTGGTGATGTGGATCCATATTGCACCTGAAATGAGTCTGCCTTGGACGGCCTCGTGGTGGCCTGTTAGCTTCTGGGTCAACTACAATAAAGAAAACCAAAACCAAAGTGTGAGTCCAGAGTTATGTGGGCCAAATCCCTGCAAGGCAGCTACTTGCCCTTCCCTGAGTGTGCCTGGCTCCCTCTAGCTCCAGCTTCATCCTGATTCCAAGGCTGTGGCTTTTATTAAGGGTGGCACCTGGGTAAGAGAAAGGCAAAGTTAAATGGCATTCCTGTGAGTGCAGTGGAGGACCTTGTGTGCTGTAAGACATGGCAATGCCTCTGCTAGGCTTCTGAAAAGCCTTGTGGTGGGGGGGGCCTCAAATAAACACCCTTTTTCACTCTGCTACTTGCAAACCCCCTCCCAAGAACTCCCAACTGGATACCTGCTCACCCTCCCTTCTCCTACTCACAATCCTCAAATCACCTGAAGACCCAATCTCAAACATCTTCTTGGACACCTGCACAATTACTCTTATGACATGATTCATCTGCTGAAAAAAGTGGAGTTGACACAACCTGGAATCTCTGAATGCTACACTCCTACTAAAAATGAGGCAAAAAAAAAAAAAAAAAAAAAAGAAACCAAAAAACAAACAAGAACAAAACCAGAAATTACAAATGTGTTTTACCACCCCTAAACACAAAATCCAAAGTCACAAACCTTAATACTCCCTGTATTCCAAGGGGTTTTCTTCACAGTGTTTTCCAAGCCTCTCTTGCTTTAGATGCCCAAAAACAGCTGCTAAAAACAAGCTGAGATTAGCTCAAAGAGACTCTGCACTGAAATGAGAGGAGAGCTCTTACCCTAGCACATCCCAGAGAGGGAATGAAGGCCCTCAGCTAAGGCTGGGGTTAATATACCCCTGATAGTGCCCGCCTCTCATTCCCATGTTGCCCGGGAAAAGGGAGGGGGCTAATCCCACCGGGTATAAAAGCCCTCAGAAGAGGCGCAGTAGTTTGGCTCCTCTGACTCAGATTCAAGAGGAGTAAAGGGCACGTTAAAGAAGAAAGCTCTTCACAGAAAGGACAGTGCTTTCTATTTTCACAGCAACTACTTGCAGCAGAAGAAGAACAAACTGGTAAGACATTAAACTTTTTCTTAAGGTTACATAGATAGATAAATTGGGTAATATGCTGCTACCTTACGTAATTCGTCTTTAGTAATTGCCAAATAGAACATCATGTAGGACTGAGTAGGGTGGAGAAGACTGATAATGACATAAATAGTCTAAGTCTCATGGGGACTCCTAATTAGGCCTAACTACATTAGAAAGAAAAATGAGAAAAAAAACCTCCTGGGTGGCTTATGTGTTAAGTGCACGCCAGGCTCGCTCTTCTCTAAGATAGCTGGTCCAAAGGCACAGAAAAATGGCCAGAAATGAATATTTAAATCCTAAAAATGCTGAAAGAGACACAGCTTCCTTCAAGTGAACTCATAAAAATTAGAAAACAGGGCAGTTAGCTCCACTGAAACTGATAACATGGCAAATAAACCGATTCTACCCTATAATTTATTCTCCAAAAATATGGTGAAAAGAAGAGTTCTCCTCAATTTAAATTCCTCCAGCAATGAAAAAACAGAATTTTTTCTGTCAATCAAAACCCTTAACAACGAGAGACAGCTGGGGAAGGTTTGCGGGAGGCACTTAAGACTCACAAAGCGACCTGACTTTGCGGTGGTGGCGGCTTGTGTCTGGGACGCGTCTGGCACGAGGCGCAATTTTCAGCAAGCGGCCGGCCGCTCTGGGCCGTAGACCTCTGAACACCGGTGCTGGCCCTCTTCCCTAGCAATGACAGCTAAATAGCCCAGGATCAAGATGGTAATTTGTGAGACGCACTTGGCACTACCAAAGTACCTTGAGTTGTCCCTGGTGCCAGCTTGGATCTGGGAGGCATATTTCACAAAATAGACTTTCAGCAGTCAGTACACCACTCTGGGCTACAGGCTCGTGAACACAAACACCGGCCCTTTTCCCTGGCAAACAAAACTCACCAGCCCAGGTTCAGAGGAGGTGCTTGAGACTGACTACGCAGCCTGATTATGCAGTGGTGCTGGTGTGGGCTTGAGAGGCATCCTGTGCAATGCAAAATATGAGGGGCCGGCTGAGCACTCATGGCGCCGGAGCCCTTACCATAAATGCCAGCCCTTTTCCTAGGTAAACAAAACTAACCGTTCCAGGTTCCTGGTGTCCCTTTGCAGGAGGCACTCGGTATTGTTCATGCAGCCTGAGTGTTCACTGATGCCAGCTTGGGTCTCCAAGGTATCTGGCGCAATACAGAATTTTAATAGTCAGACAGCCACTCCGGGCCACAGGTTCCTGAATACTAATGCTGACCCTTCCCCCAGATAAGCAAAAGTCAGCCCCCCATGTTCCTGGTGGCATATTGCTGGAAGCACTTGGGACTCTCAAACGAGCTCGACTCGGCTGAGGCGGCAGCTTGGGTCCGGGAGGCATCCTGCACAATGCGAAATTTCAGCAGACGGCCGGCCACTAAGGGCCCCTGGGCACTGGACACAAATGCTGCCCATTACACAGGGAAGTGTAACTCAGCAGCTCAGGTTCCTGATGGCAGATGGCAGGAGACATGTGGCGAGGCAAAAGCAGCTGGAGATGGAACTGGTGCCATCTTGGGTCTGGGAGGCACAATTGGCAATGCAGAAATATCACCAGGCAGCCAGCCAGTCCAGGCGAGGCCTCCTGAACACAAATGCCAGCCCTTTCCCAGAAGAAGAAAACTCAGCAGCCTAGGTTCCTGATGGCAGATTGCTGGAGCCATTTGGGACTTTCAAACCAGCCAGACTTTGCAGTGGGGGCAGCTTGCGTCCGGGAGGCATCCTGCGCAATGCAGAATTTCAGCAGACAGCCGTCCATTAAGGGCCCCTGCGCCCTGGACACAAATGCCGCCTATTACCCCAGGTAAGTGTAATTCACCAGCTCAGCTTCCTGATGGCAGATTGATGCGGCCATTTGGGACCTTCAAACCAGCCTGACTTTGCGGTGCTGGCAGCTGGGGTCTGGGAGGCATCCCGTGCAATGCAGAATTTCAGATGGCAGACGGCCGGCCCCTCTGGACCAGAGGCTCCTAAACACTGGTGCTGTCCCTTTTCCCAGGTAAGCAAAACTCAGCCGCCCAGGTTCCTGGTGGCATATTGTTCGAGGCGCTTGGGACTCTCAAACAAGATCAACTAGGCACAGGTCGCAGCTTGGGGCTGGGAGGGATCCTGAGCAATGCAGAATTTCAGCGGACAGCAGGCCACTACAGGCCACTAAGGGCCCTGGACACCAATGCTGCCCTTTACACAGGTAAGTGTGTAACTCTTACTCACCAGCTCAGTTTCCTGAGAGCAGGGTGCTACAGCCACTTGGGACTCTCAAACCAGCCTGACTTTACGGTGGTGGCAGCTTGAGTCTGGGAGGCATCCTGTGCAATGCAGAATTTCAGCAGACGGCTGGCCACTCCGGGCCCCAAGCTCCTGAACGCTAATGCTGACCCTTTCCCCAGGTAAGCAAAACTCAGCCCCCCAGGTTGCTTGTTGCAGATTGGTGGAGGCGCTCGGGACTCTCAAACGAGCTCGACTCGGCTGAGGTGGCAGCTTCGGTCTGGGAAGCATCCTGACCAATGCGGAACTTCAGCAGGCAGATGGCCGGCCGCTCCGGGCCACGGGCTCCTGAACGCTAGTGCTGTCCCTTTTCCCAGGTAAGCAAAACTCAGCCGCCCAAGTTCCTGGTGGCATATTGTTCAAGGTGCTTGGGACTCTCAAACAAGATCAACTAGGCACAGGTCGCAGCTTGGGGCTGGGAGGGATCCTGAGCAATGCAGAATTTCAGCGGACAGCAGGCCACTACAGGCCACTAAGGGCCCTGGACACCAATGCCACCCTTTCCACAGGTAAATGTAACTCAGCAGCACAGTTTCCTGATGTCAGATTGCTGGAGCCACTTGGGACTCTCAAATCAGCCTGACTTTATGCTGGTGGCAGCTGGGGTCTGGGAGGCATCCTGCGCAATGCAGAATTTCAGAAGGCAAACAGACAGCCGCTCCGGGCCACGTGCTCCTGAAAACTAATGCTGACCCTTTCCCCAGGTAAGCAAAACTCAGCCCCCCAGGTTCCTTGTTGCAGATTGCTGGAGGGGCCTGGGACTCACAAACGAGCCAGACGCGGCAGAGGCGGCAGCTTGGGTCCGGGAGGCATCCTGTGCAATGCAGAATTTCCGATGACCGACAGCCGGCCTCTCTGGACCAGAGGCTCCTAAACACTAGTGCTGTCCCTTTTCCCAGGTAAGCAAAACTCAGCATCCCAGGTTCCTGATAGAAGATTGCTGGAGCCATTTGGGACTCTCAAACCAGCCTGACTTTGCAGTGGTGGCAGCTTGGGTCCGGAAGGCCTCCTGCACAATGCAGAGTTTCAGCAGAGAGCCGGCCGCTCCGGGCCACAGGTTCCTGAATGCTAGTGCTGACCCTTTTACCAGGTAAGCAAAACTCAGCCACCCAGATTCCTTGTGCCAGATTGCTCAACTCAGCTGAGGTGGCAGCTTGGTTCTGGGAGGCATCCTGTACAATGCAGAATTTCAGATGGCAGACAGCCAGCCCCTCTTGGCCACAGGCTCCTAAACACTAATGCTGTCCCTTTTCCCAGGTAAGCAAAACTCAGCAGCCCAAGTTCCTGGTGGCTTATTGCTCGAGGCGCTTGGCACTCTCAAACGAGCTCAACTCGGTTGAGGTGGCAGCTTGGATCCGGGAGGCATCCTGCGCGACGGAGAATTTCGGCAGGCGGCCGGCCACGAAGGGCCCCTGGGCTCTGAACAGAAATGCTGCCCTTGACACAGGTAAGTGTAACTCACGAGCTCAGGTTCATGATGGAAGATTGCTGGGGCTGTTTGGGACCCTCAAACCGGCCAGACACTGCGGTGGTGGCAGCTTGGGTCAGGGAGGCATCCTGCGCAATGCAGAATTTGAGCAGGCAGCTGGCCAGTAAGGGCCCCGGACACCAATGCTGCCCATTACACAGGGAAGTGTAACTCAGCAGCTCAGGTTCCTGATGGCAGATGGCAGGAGACACGTGGTGAGGCAAAAGGAGCTGGAGTTGCCACTGGTGCCAGCTAGGGTCTGGGAGGCACATTAGGGCTGACCTTTTCCCCAGGGGAGCAAAACTCAGCCCCCCAGATTCCTTGTTGCAGATTGCTTCAGTCGGCTGAGGTGGCAGCTTGGGTCTGGGAGGCATCCTCTAACCCAGTAAGAACCAAAAAAAAAACCCCAACCCTTTCTTCTAAAAAATATTTAAATATATATATTCTTATGTTTTCATATTTACATTCACATTAATATATATTATAAATATAAATGTATATTGCTTACTTATACACTTATCTTTATCAATGTCAATTTGTAAATAAATTTTTATTCTATATTATATCTACTCCAGCACTTATTTATCTATTTTATACATATTTTTATATATTGATTATATATTCCCCTGTCAAGATTTTTACTTCTGTAACACTTAGGTTTTATTTTAAATAACATCTGCCTCTACTTAAATAAAAGCCAAAAAAATTCCTTTCCTTTGAAATATATTTACATATTTTTATATTTATATTCCTATTTATAATTTATAGTGCCGTATAATGTTATTTGTATTCTATATTACAAATCTGCATTTTACTTACTTATGTTTATATTTACATTTATATTCATAGTTTAGCAATTTCTCTTTATATAATTATTATATATTTCTACCTTAAGATTCACATTTTTATAAGACTTAGGGTATTTAAAATAAAACTCCTGCCTCTATAAAAACCGAGGACACCCCTTGATTTAAACAATAGTTAAAATTCTATTCACATCTACCTTTAAAATTTTTATTATATTTATAGATATATATTAGAGAGAATACCTTTTATTATAATAATAGATGTATTATTTTTATATTATGTATTTCTTTTACTTATATTTATTCATATTAAATATTTATAGATATCAGTATATAAATTATATATTTGTATATCTGGATTTCTACTTTTATATTATTTCTATTTATATTATTTATTTAAAAAAACAGCCTATAACCTAAAAAAAAGAAAAAAATCTGCAATTTATTTTAACCTTTTTATATTTACATTCTATGTTTATATATCTTTAATATATATTACACTCCACTCTATATATAATGTTACAATTATATACCATATATTATACTTTTATGTATGCATCTGTTATCTATATTTATGTCTACCACTCTAATTTCATATTTATTTTTAAATTTATATTTATTTCTATTTTCATGTATATGTTAGACTATATAAGTTCCTTAACCCAACACATCAGAACCACAACAATACTGTACCTTTGTCAGCACCTGTACGCAGCCGGTGCTCATCCCATCGCAGCACATCAAAACAAAACCTATTTCTATTACTAAGGGAACAAACATCCCACAACACTGAACCCTAATAAAAACTCAAATAAACCTAACTGTAAATAAATTTTAAATCCCACTATAAGCAGCCCAAAGCCTCCGCACATTCTCATCATAAACTTCCTCCTAAACCAATATCTCAAACACCCAAAAAACCCAAATACACCTTGAAAATGACACAACTACTAATAAAAACAAACACCCAATAAAATTAAATCAAACCAACTCACTAGACTCAAAACTGTACACCTGACCCAAAACAGTACTAACAAAAAAAGCTGTACGTTTAGGCACAAATAATAACCAATAATCTGGAGAAATTATTTGAAAAAATTTTACAAATTAAGTAAAAGCATGAAAATAAAAAAAATCTAAACTATTAAAATACTACAAAATATCACTACCCAAATTTAAAAAACCCAGAAAAAACGAAAAAACAGGAAAAAAAAACTGGTAGAAGCCCCAACGTGGGCAAGGAAAACCCAGAAAAAACCAAGAAAAAAACCCCAACATGGGCAAGAAAACCCAGGGGAAAAAAAAAAACCAAGATGGGCAAGAAAAGCCCAGAAAAAAACCCAGAAAAAAAGAAAAAACAGGGGAAAAAAAAACCGGAAGAACCCCCAAGGTGGGCAAGGAAAACCCAGAAAAAACCAAGGAAAAAAACCCAACATGGGCGAGAATACCCAGAAAAAAACCCCCAAGATGGGCAAGAAAAAACGCAGAAACCACCCACAGAAAACCAAGAAAAAAACCTCAAGATGGGCAAGAAGAATCCCAAAAAAACCCCACAAGATGGACCAGAAAAAACGCAGGAAAAACCAGGAAAAAAAAAACAGGGGAAAAAAAACGGAAAAAAAATCCCAAGATGGGCAAGGAAAAACCAAGAAAAAAACCCCAACGTGGGCAAGAAAACCCGGGGGGAAAAAAACCAAGATGGGCAAGAAAAAGACCCAGAAAAAAAACCAAGATGGGCAAGAAAAGACCAGAAAAAAAACCCAGAAAAAAAGGAAAAACAGGAAAAAAAAAACGGAAGAACCCCCAAGGTGGGCAAGGAAAACCCAGAAAAAACCAAGGAAAAAAACCCAACATGGGCGAGAATACCCAGAAAAAAACCCCCAAGATGGGCAAGGAGAAGATCTACAAAAACCCCAGAAAATCACAGAAAAAACCCCCCAGAAGGGAAAGAAAAAACCCAGAAAACACCCCCAGAAAACCAAGGAAAAAACCCCAAGATGGGCGAGAAAACTCCCAGGGAAAAAAAACCAAGATGGACCAGAGAAAAACCTTAAAAAAAACAAACCAAAAAACAAACCAGAAAAAAACCTGGAAAAAAACCCAAGGATGGGCAAGAACAATCCAGAAAAAAACTCAGAAAAAATCCCCCAAGATGGGCAAGAAAAAACCCAGAAATACCACAGAAAAAAATCCAGGAAAAAAACAAAATAAAGACAAAACCAAAAATACCCATAAAACAACAACAAGGGCAAGAAAAAACGCAGAAGAAAACCCCAAGATGGGCATGAAAAAGCCCAGGAAAAAAAAAAGAAAAACCAAAAAAAAACCCAGAAAAATACGTAAGAAAGGCAGAGGAAAAAAAAACACAGAAAAAAAACCAAGATGGGCAAGAAAAATCCCTGAAAACAGACCAGAGAAAAATCCCAAGATGGGCAAGAAAAAAAATCACAACACAAAACCAAGATGGGGAAGAAAAAATCCAGAAAAGAAAAAACGAGGAAAGAAAAAAAAAAAAAAAACTGAAAAAAAACCACCAAGGGGGGCAAGGAAAAACCAGGAAAAACACCAAGATGGGCAAGACGAATCCCAGAAAAAAAATGCTAGATGGACCAGAAAAAACCCCGGAAAAACCAGGAAAAAAAAAAAACAGGGGAAAAAAACAGAAAAAAATCCCAAGATGGGCAAGGGAAAACCAAGAAAAAAACCCCCAAGGTTGGCAAGGAGAAGATCTACAAAAACCCCAGAAAATCACAGAAAAAACCCCCAAGAAGGGAAAGAAAAAACCCAGAAATACCACCGAAAAAAATCCAGGAAAAAAACAAAATAAAGACAAAACCAAAAATACCCATAAAACAACAACAAGGGCAAGAAAAAAACACAGAAGAAAACCCCAAGATGGGCATGAAAAAGCCCAGGAAAAAAAAAAAAAAACCAAAAAAAACCCAGAAAAATACGTAAGAAAGGCAGAGGAAAAAAAAAAATAAAAACACGGAAAAAACCCAAGAAGGGCAAGAAAAATCCCTGAAAACAGACCAGAGAAAAATCCCAAGATGGGCAAGAAAAAAAATCACAACACAAAACCAAGATGGGGAAGAAAAAATCCAGAAAAGAAAAAACCAGGAAAGAAAAAAAAAAAAAACCTGAAAAAAAACCACCAAGGGGGGCAAGGAAAAACCAGGAAAAACACCAAGATGGGCAAGAAGAATCCCAGAAAAAAAATGCTAGATGGGCCAGAAAAAACCCCGGAAAAACCAGGAAAAAAAAAAAACAGGGAAAAAAAACGGAAAAAAATCCCAAGATGGGCAAGGAAAAACCCAGAAAAAACCAAGAAAAAAAACCCCAAGATGGGCAAGGAGAAGATCTACAAAAACCCCAGAAAATCACAGAAAAAACCCCCAAGAAGGGAAAGAAAAAACCCAGAAATACCACCGAAAAAAATCCAGGAAAAAAACAAAATAAAGACAAAACCAAAAATACCCATAAAACAACAACAAGGGCAAGAAAAAAACACAGAAGAAAACCCCAAGATGGGCATGAAAAAGCCCAGGAAAAAAAAAAAAACCAAAAAAAAAACCCAGAAAAATACGTAAGAAAGGCAGAGGAAAAAAAAAAAAAAACTACAGAAAAAAAACCAAGATGGGCAAGAAAAGTCCCTGAAAACAGACCAGAGAAAAATCCCAAGATTGGCAAGGAAAAACCCAGAAAAAACCAAGAAAAAAAACCCCAAGATGGGCAAGGAGAAGATCTACAAAAACCCCAGAAAATCACAGAAAAAACCCCCAAGAAGGGAAAGAAAAAACCCAGAAATACCACCGAAAAAAATCCAGGAAAAAACCAAAATAAAGACAAAACCAAAAATACCCATAAAACAACAACAAGGGCAAGAAAAAAACACAGAAGAAAACCCCAAGATGGGCATGAAAAAGCCCAGGAAAAAAAAAAAAAACCAAAAAAAAACCCCAGAAAAATACGTAAGAAAGGCAGAGGAAAAAAAAAAACACAGAAAAAAAACCAAGATGGGCAAGAAAAATCCCTGAAAACAGACCAGAGAAAAATCCCATGATGGGCAAGAAAAAAAATCACAACACAAAACCAAGATGGGGAAGAAAAAATCCAGAAAAGAAAAAACCAGGAAAGAAAAAAAAAAAAAACCTGAAAAAAAACCACCAAGGGGGGCAAGGAAAAACCAGGAAAAACACCAAGATGGGCAAGAAGAATCCCAGAAAAAAAATGCTAGATGGACCAGAAAAAACCCCGGAAAAACCAGGAAAAAAAAAAAAACAGGGAAAAAAACCGGAAAAAAATCCCAAGATGGGCAAGGAAAAACCCAGAAAAAACCAAGAAAAAAAACCCCAGGATGGGCAAGGAGAAGATCTACAAAAACCCCAGAAAATCACAGAAAAAACCCCCCAGAAGGGAAAGAAAAAACCCAGAAATACCACAGAAAAAAAATCCAGGAAAAAAACAAAATAAAGACAAAACCAAAAATACCCATAAAACAACAACAAGGGCAAGAAAAAAACACAGAAGAAAACCCCAAGATGGGCATGAAAAAGCCCAGGAAAAAAAAAAAAAAACCAAAAAAAAAACCCCAGAAAAATACGTAAGAAAGGCAGAGGAAAAAAAAAAAAACCACAGAAAAAAAACCAAGATGGGCAAGAAAAATCCCTGAAAACAGACCAGAAAAAAATCCCAAGATGGGCAAGAAAAAAAATCACAACAAAAAACCAAGATGGGGAAGAAAAAATCCAGAAAAGAAAAAACCAGGAAAGAAAAAAAAAAAAAACCTGAAAAAAAACCACCAAGGGGGGCAAGGAGAAACCAGGAAAAACACCAAGATGGGCAAGAAGAATCCCAGAAAAAAAATGCTAGATGGGCCAGAAAAAACCCCGGAAAAACCAGGAAAAAAAAAAAACAGGGAAAAAAAACGGAAAAAAAATCCCAAGATGGGCAAGGAAAAACCAAGAAAAAAGACCCCAAGATTGGCAAGGAGAAGATCTACAAAAACCCCAGAAAATCACAGAAAAAACCCCCAAGAAGGGAAAGAAAAAACCCAGAAATACCACCGAAAAAAATCCAGGAAAAAAACAAAATAAAGACAAAACCAAAAATACCCATAAAACAACAACAAGGGCAAGAAAAAAACACAGAAGAAAACCCCAAGATGGGCATGAAAAAGCCCAGGAAAAAAAAAAAAACCAAAAAAAAACCCCAGAAAAATACGTAAGAAAGGCAGAGGAAAAAAAAAAAAACCACAGAAAAAAAACCAAGATGGGCAAGAAAAATCCCTGAAAACAGACCAGAGAAAAATCCCATGATGGGCAAGAAAAAAAATCACAACACAAAACCAAGATGGGGAAGAAAAAATCCAGAAAAGAAAAAACCAGGAAAGAAAAAAAAAAAAAACCTGAAAAAAAACCACCAAGGGGGGCAAGGAAAAACCAGGAAAAACACCAAGATGGGCAAGAAGAATCCCAGAAAAAAAATGCTAGATGGACCAGAAAAAACCCCGGAAAAACCAGGAAAAAAAAAAAAACAGGGAAAAAAACCGGAAAAAAATCCCAAGATAGGCAAGGAAAAACCCAGAAAAAACCAAGAAAAAAAACCCCAGGATGGGCAAGGAGAAGATCTACAAAAACCCCAGAAAATCACAGAAAAAACCCCCCAGAAGGGAAAGAAAAAACCCAGAAATACCACAGAAAAAAAATCCAGGAAAAAAACAAAATAAAGACAAAACCAAAAATACCCATAAAACAACAACAAGGGCAAGAAAAAAACACAGAAGAAAACCCCAAGATGGGCATGAAAAAGCCCAGGAAAAAAAAAGAAAAACAACAAAAAAAAAAACCCAGAAAAATACGTAAGAAAGGCAGAGGAAAAAAAAAAAAACCACAGAAAAAAAACCAAGATGGGCAAGAAAAATCCCTGAAAACAGACCAGAAAAAAATCCCAAGATGGGCAAGAAAAAAAATCACAACAAAAAACCAAGATGGGGAAGAAAAAATCCAGAAAAGAAAAAACCAGGAAAGAAAAAAAAAAAAAACCTGAAAAAAAACCACCAAGGGGGGCAAGGAGAAACCAGGAAAAACACCAAGATGGGCAAGAAGAATCCCAGAAAAAAAATGCTAGATGGGCCAGAAAAAACCCCGGAAAAACCAGGAAAAAAAAAAAACAGGGAAAAAAAACGGAAAAAAAATCCCAAGATGGGCAAGGAAAAACCAAGAAAAAAGACCCCAAGATTGGCAAGGAGAAGATCTACAAAAACCCCAGAAAATCACAGAAAAAACCCCCAAGAAGGGAAAGAAAAAACCCAGAAAACACCCCCAGAAAACCAAGGAAAAAACCCCAAGATGGGCGAGAAAACTCCCAGGGAAAAAAAACCAAGATGGACCAGAGAAAAACCTTAAAAAAACAAACAAACAAAAAAAAAAAAAAAAACCAGGAAAAAAAAAAAAACTGGAAAAAAACCCAAGGATGGGCAAACAATCCAGAAAAAAACTCAGAAAAAATCCCCCAAGATGGGCAAGAAAAGTCCCAGAAATACCACGAAAAAAAAACAGGAAAAAAACAAAATAAAGACAAAACCAAAAATACCCATAAAACAACAACAAGGGCAAGAAAAAAACGCAGAAGAAAACCCCAAGATGGGCATGAAAAAGCCCAGGAAAAAAAACCAAGGTGGGCAAGAAAAGCCCAGAAAAAAACCCAGAAAAAAAGAAAAAACAGGAAAAAAAACCGGAAGAACCCCCAAGGTGGGCAAGGAAAACCCAGAAAAAACCAAGAAAAAAAACCCAGCATGGGCGAGAATACCCAGAAAAAAACCCCCAAGATGGGCAAGAAAAAACGCAGAAACCACCCACAGAAAACCAAGAAAAAAACCTCAAGATGGGCAAGAAGAATCCCAAAAAAACCCCACAAGATGGACCAGAAAAAACGCAGGACAAACCAGGGAAAAAAAAAACAGGGAAAAAAACGGAAAAAAAAATCTCAAGAGGGGCACGGAAAAACCAAGAAAAAACCAAGAAGAAAAAACCCAGACAGGCAGGAAAAAAACGCAAAAAAAAAAACCAACATGGGCAAGGAGATGATTTTCAAAAAACCCAGAAAAATCACAGAAAAACCCCCCATGATGGGCAACAAAAAAAGCAAGATGGACCAGAAAAAAACCGGAAAAAAACAAACAAAAAAAAAAAAAAACAGGAGAAAAAAAAACGGAAAAGAACCCCCAGGATTGGCAAGAAAAAAACCAGAAAAAAAACCTCAAGGTGGGCAAAAAAACCTGGAAAAAACTCCCCAAGACTGGCAAAAAAACCCCAAGAAAAACTCCAAAATAAGGAAGAAAAAACTGTCGTAAAAGGTGCCGTAAAGCGCGACTGTCGTAAAAGGTGCCGTAAAGCGCGACTGTCGTAAAAGGAACCTTTTACGACAGTCGCGCTTTACGGCACCTTTTACGACAGTCGCGCTTTACGGCACCTTTTACGACAGTGCTGCTTTACGGCACCTTTTACGACAGTCGCGCTTTACGGCACCTTTTACGACAGTCGCGCTTTACGGCACCTTTTACGACAGTGCTGCTTTACGGCACCTTTTACGACAGTCGCGCTTTACGGCACCTTTTACGACAGTCGCGCTTTACGGCACCTTTTACGACAGTCGCGCTTTACGGCACCTTTTACGACAGTGCTGCTTTACGGCACCTTTTACGACAGTGCTGCTTTACGGCACCTTTTACGACAGTCGCGCTTTACGGCACCTTTTACGACAGTCGTGCTTTACGGCACCTTTTACGACAGTGCTGCTTTACGGCACCTTTTACGACAGTCGCGCTTTACGGCACCTTTTACGACAGTGCTGCTTTACGGCACCTTTTACGACAGTGCTGCTTTACGGCACCTTTTACGACAGTCGCGCTTTACGGCACCTTTTACGACAGTGCTGCTTTACGGCACCTTTTACGACAGTCGCGCTTTACGGCACCTTTTACGACAGTCGCGCTTTACGGCACCTTTTACGACAGTGCTGCTTTACGGCACCTTTTACGACAGTCGCGCTTTACGGCACCTTTTACGACAGTCGCGCTTTACGGCACCTTTTACGACAGTCGCGCTTTACGGCACCTTTTACGACAGTGCTGCTTTACGGCACCTTTTACGACAGTGCTGCTTTACGGCACCTTTTACGACAGTCGCGCTTTACGGCACCTTTTACGACAGTGCTGCTTTACGGCACCTTTTACGACAGTGCTGCTTTACGGCACCTTTTACGACAGTCGCGCTTTACGGCACCTTTTACGACAGTGCTGCTTTACGGCACCTTTTACGACAGTCGCGCTTTACGGCACCTTTTACGACAGTCGCGCTTTACGGCACCTTTTACGACAGTCGCGCTTTACGGCACCTTTTACGACAGTGCTGCTTTACGGCACCTTTTACGACAGTGCTGCTTTACGGCACCTTTTACGACAGTCGCGCTTTACGGCACCTTTTACGACAGTCGTGCTTTACGGCACCTTTTACGACAGTGCTGCTTTACGGCACCTTTTACGACAGTCGCGCTTTACGGCACCTTTTACGACAGTGCTGCTTTACGGCACCTTTTACGACAGTGCTGCTTTACGGCACCTTTTACGACAGTCGCGCTTTACGGCACCTTTTACGACAGTGCTGCTTTACGGCACCTTTTACGACAGTCGCGCTTTACGGCACCTTTTACGACAGTCGCGCTTTACGGCACCTTTTACGACAGTGCTGCTTTACGGCACCTTTTACGACAGTCGCGCTTTACGGCACCTTTTACGACAGTCGCGCTTTACGGCACCTTTTACGACAGTCGCGCTTTACGGCACCTTTTACGACAGTGCTGCTTTACGGCACCTTTTACGACAGTGCTGCTTTACGGCACCTTTTACGACAGTCGCGCTTTACGGCACCTTTTACGACAGTGCTGCTTTACGGCACCTTTTACGACAGTGCTGCTTTACGGCACCTTTTACGACAGTCGCGCTTTACGGCACCTTTTACGACAGTCGCGCTTTACGGCACCTTTTACGACAGTGCTGCTTTACGGCACCTTTTACGACAGTCGCGCTTTACGGCACCTTTTACGACAGTCGCGCTTTACGGCACCTTTTACGACAGTGCTGCTTTACGGCACCTTTTACGACAGTGCTGCTTTACGGCACCTTTTACGACAGTCGCGCTTTACGGCACCTTTTACGACAGTCGTGCTTTACGGCACCTTTTACGACAGTGCTGCTTTACGGCACCTTTTACGACAGTCGCGCTTTACGGCACCTTTTACGACAGTGCTGCTTTACGGCACCTTTTACGACAGTGCTGCTTTACGGCACCTTTTACGACAGTCGCGCTTTACGGCACCTTTTACGACAGTGCTGCTTTACGGCACCTTTTACGACAGTCGCGCTTTACGGCACCTTTTACGACAGTCGCGCTTTACGGCACCTTTTACGACAGTCGCGCTTTACGGCACCTTTTACGACAGTGCTGCTTTACGGCACCTTTTACGACAGTCGCGCTTTACGGCACCTTTTACGACAGTGCTGCTTTACGACACCTTTTACGACAGTCGCGCTTTACGGCACCTTTTACGACAGTGCTGCTTTACGGCACCTTTTACGACAGTCGCGCTTTACGGCACCTTTTACGACAGTGTTGCTTTACTGCAGTCTTTACGACAGTGCTGCTTTACGGCACCTTTTACGACAGTTTTTTCTTTCCCATCTTCGCGTTTTTTCTGTTTTTTTTATTGCCAGTCTTGGGGGCTTATTTCCCGATTTCTTTTTGCCCATCTTGGGTATTTTTTCCTTGGTTTTTTCTGGGTTTTTCCTTGCCCATCTTGGGATTTTTTTCCGGTTTTTTCCCTGGGTTTTTTTTTTTGGTTTTTCCGGGGTTTTTTCTGGTCCATCTAGCATTTTTTTCTGGGATTCTTCTTGCCCATCTTGGTGTTTTTTCTGGTTTTTCCTTGCCCCCTTTGGGTTTTTTTTTTCAGTTGTTTTTTTTTTTTTTTTCCTGGGTTTTTCTTTTCTGGATTATTTCTTCCCCATCTTGGTTTTTTGTTGTGATTTTTTTTCTTGCCCATCTTGGGATTTTTCTCTGGTCTGTTTTCAGGGATTTTTCTTAACTATTTTTCTGTTTGGTTTTTTTTTTTTTTTTTTTTTTTCCTCTGCCTTTCTTACGTATTTTTCTGTTGGGTTTTTTTTTTTGTTTTTTTTTTTTTCCTCTGCCTTTTTTACCTATTTTTCTGTTGGGTTTTTTTTTTTGGTTTTTTTTTTTCCTCTGCCTTTTTTTATCTATTTTTCTGTTGGGTTTTTTTTTTTGATTTTTTTTTTTTTTATCTGCCTTTTTTACCTATTTTTCTGTTGGGTTTTTTTTTTTGTTTTTTTTTTTTTCCTCTGCCTTTTTTACCTATTTTACTGTTGGGTTT